>CM077185.1:24739350-24764350 GCA_039654105.1 Coreius guichenoti | reverse complement strand
TATTAGGTAGGGTTAGGAATAGGTGTAGGGAGGGCTTTTATTGTCCCATTAAGCCGGCATCCATTTAATATTTTTAATAAATATAATCATTTACATTGTTATTATTGCATCCTGTTAATGTACAACAATACTGAGGTGCAAATAGTATGTATCTGTCAAAATAAAGTATAAATAGCATCTACAGCTATTTGCACTTAGTGTTAAATCGCTAAGAAAATGTTATTTTCACTTAGTGTAAATAGAATCTAGTTGCTATTTACTCGGTGTAAATAGCAACTATCACTATTTGCACTTAGTGTAAATAGCATCTATTGCTATTTGCACTTAGTGCAAATAGCCGCTGCCTTATTTTTGACAATACACACTTTCACGTCATACTTTCAACAGGCTTATTTTGATCGCTAAAAATGCACATCAGTACTTCTGCTTCCTTAATTAACTTGAAATCATCCATCACGTTTGAGTTCAGCAGATGACTTAAGGGACCTGTTTTGATCCCTTCATTTTTAGGGCTAGATGGTTACTAAGGACTTTGTTGCAACACATAACAGAACTTAAGGGAACTCTCAAGTAATTAAGGGAAAATACTTAGACAACCTTAAAGTTCCTTAAGTGGACCCTTACGCCTGTTTCACACATACTCCGTTTGCAGTGCGTATGCGGTGCGTGTTTTTTTCCGTACCCATGTTAAACGGTTAGAGCTTTCACACTGCACGTGGATGCGGTCCGGCAATGCGTTCCAGGAGAGGTGCTGGGATCGTTTCCGCACCAAGTCTATTTTTGCTGTACTGCATGCGCTGAATTAAAGTGACAGCTCATTGTTCGCATTAAAATAAACGTATTGACGTGATAATCTAGTAATTTCACCACAGAGGCATATAATTTAAAGTCTACTCTGTTTCAAAGTCAACACATGGCTTTTTTGCCTCGGGTAAAGCAAGGAAAACGACACCTTACCTGGCATTTAGGTAAACAAGGAGACATAATGGATAGCACTCGTCCTTTCTTGGAGGTGGAAAAACAAAGTTCTTTATGACCTACAGGATTTCTTGTAAAAAAGATTTAAAAATGAAAGAAAAGACGAGATTTTTTGTCTATTGTAAGTTTTAATTTAAAATGTTTGTGATTTTAACATATAACATATGTTTAAATGTTTTGCCACTTGCGTGAGCAATGTAATATATAAATCTAAAGTAGGCCTACTAGGCTATATAAATATAAAGTAAATGAATTGAATAAAACGTTGTTTATTATGTTTATTGTTTATTGCGTTTAAACGTGACATCTATGAAAGAGTGTATACAAAGAGAATTGCAATGCTGACAAGCCATGTTCAGTAACAACTTTTGGATTTGTAATAAAAATAATGAATAAATGTTGTGTTTGTGGTAAACCGCGGATCAGTTGCGCACTGCAAACGCGGCATATGTGAAAGCACAACAGCGCGTGCTGCTCCTGCATCGCATACGTACTGCAAGACGCATCGCATACGTACTGCAAGACGCATCGCATACGCACTGTAAACAGAGTATGCGTGAAATAGGCGTTAGGTTTTTTTCTTGCAACCCATGTTTCACTAAGGGTACCCTTAACCTTATAACTAAAGGTTTTTTTAACTTGAGGGCTTTCATGCAACCGGGCCCTGGACTCAGAGGTGCCAGTTCATGAGTGAAAATGATTCTTCATGCTCCCTCCCAACCATTCTTTCACAATATGAGCCTGATGAATCTTGACATTGTCATCCTGGAATATGGCCATGATTTGTCTTCCTACATGGTTGTTTAAGAAAAGAAAAGCTACACTCCCATCAACTAGAGTTAGAAGAACCATTGCCAAACATATAACATGCTAGAAACATTATAATCACTGCAATAATGATCTAATCATAGACTCTTAAGCATTTGCCTATTTAAATCCAAAGTGATTTTTGTTTTTTGTTTTTTTTTGCCCAGGCCAGTTTATATATCTATATTTATATCTATATCTATACCAATCCCCCCTTGGATTCTGACAGAAAACCACTGAGCTAAAAGACACATGATGTTATTAAACAAGTTAAGTGCACCTACATCATAGATGTAGATTATGTGTGTGTATGTACATCTGTGTGCTCAGAGGGCTAATGAAATTACAGTAGAATACAGCAAGACCTGTAATTACCTTTTCCCGAAGAGCTGATCTTCAGTATCCCTACCATCCTCTTCCAGTTTATCTAACAGACAGAAACAGACGCAATTATCTGGATTCAGGACAGATAAAACACGCACAACTCAAAGGACCGGCTGCTTTGCAGTTGTTAAAGTAACTGTTACTGTCACTCTCACTTATCCATGTAAGAATAATGAAAATTTGTTATTCGAGAGTTGCGCGTTTTGCAAGTTTTTGGATAAAATTGCATAAGACAGTCGAGTGGAGCAAGATAAACTATGGATATGAGAAATGAAGGGAAATGTGTGTATGGAGGTGTGTGTACAAGTTATAATTGTGATTGTCACTGTGGGCCATCCATGCAGTACATGCTTAAATACAGTCTCAGTCTGTATTGTTACTCAGGTTGACGGGTTCAGTAACATCCCCAGGAGATTTTCACTCAGCCCAAACGTCACTAGCAATCTCTGTTTCGGTTATAGTACATAAGTTGCAGTCAGTTTGCGGTCTAAATGAGATTAACTTCAGGGTTGTGGTGATTTCTGATAAGCTTATCTAGCTGTTCTGCTGTATGTGTGTATTTCTGTCAGACAGGAGCTGGATCTGGGAGTGTAACAGTAAAGCCGTGCTAATCCCACACCATTAATGCTTCACTACAGATGCTGGACCAATATGAGACAAGATTAGTCTTTCCTCCTTCCCTTCTTCTCGGACATTTACATGCAATGATTGATGATATTCTGTTATAAAACTTCAGCTGCTATCCGCACTATTTTATCCCAGAGGTTGATTTGTAGTAAAACACAATGCACATTTAATGCACATTTAAACCTTTTTTTATTTTCTTTTATCACGCTTTCTTTTTTACTACTTTTCAATTAAAAAAAATAATAAATATGATGTATATATTTATTGTTGTACTCTTGTCTCAGTCCCAGAATTTCAGCCTCAAAATATCAAAATACATCATAAAATAGTTGCATAAATAATTGCATTTTAATAATTAATTATTCCATTTTAAAACTATTTAAATTATCAGTCTAAATTAGGTGTGAAATTATCAGAATCATTTCAATCTTTATTATGTGAAAGTTGTCATTTTACATTTTCGACTATGTAAAAGGTTGTGTGAGTGAAGAGCATCCAAATGAAATATATATAATATGGATAAAGAAAATTACAGGTAAATGTCACAACAGAATATTTGTATTTTTCATTTAGAATCAAACTGTAATTCCATGTCAAAGTATGCAAAAGATGTGAACATATGATTTTAGTAATTATTGTATTTATTTATAATTCTTAAAATAGTCAGGACAAATGTGTATTTTTTTATTTTTTATTATTATTATTATTATTATTTTACAAATGTCATTTCCCCCACAGAATGCTATCAAAAACAAGACGTAATTGGTGATTAGAAAAGTCCACAGGTTCAAACTAGAGGTCGACTGATTGATCGGCACAGATAACCAGATTATCAGCAAAAATCCATACCGATATTATTTCCGAGTTTTGTCTGTTGCTGAAATGGCTGAGAATGGTCTGCTGACATTATACAAAAAGAGAGCGGCCTCTAGAGGCGAAATAAAAACTATCACTGACACCTAGTGGAGTTTGTTTTGACATGTGAGGCAGCGGGCTGCACAGAGCGGAACACTTCAGATGCAGATTTTAAACAGACAATGAAACAGTATGTATACAGTACACTACCGTACGTGTTTTCATATCATTATAAAGTAATTAAAGTAATGCCGTCGGTCAACCTCTAGTTCAAAGTGCTCTATGTGAAGAAACACCCATTTACATTTGTCTTGATAGATGGTTTTCAGTTGTCACAAAAGCCTTTTACTTTGCTATGTGAGAATATTTCTTAAGCAGTGACTTCAGATAAAAACGCTCCTGTGTGCCGTCAATCAACTATTACAGTCTATTACAATGACTTGTCATAATATACGACATATCATAGGTTGCCATGCGTATCTAAAAGCACTTGCTGTGTCATTATTTTCAGTTGTAAGGGTGAATTTGTCAATGACAGACAGATCTTTGTCATGGACGGGACTCCAGTCTGATTAACGAGTCCCATTAAACCGAGGGAAAGAGAGAGAGGCCTTGTGGTGTGATGGATGTGGTCAGTAACCTTCCTTATTGCTGTGGTCAACTTCCTCCTTTAGAAGACATATCAATACGTTATCTGCTGCTTTCCAGGTTCATTAGTCATGCAGAAGCTGGCAGAAAAAGATTATTACTTATGTCTGTTAATAGTCTATTTTATTAGGGCCCGAGCACCAATGGTGTGAGGACCCTATTGGAATTGCTCAGCCTATTATTATTCTTCTCCCAAATGATTCGCATTTTTGATGGCCTAAACATGCTCGAAAACTCATGAAACTTTGCACACGCGTCAAAAGTGGTGAAAATTTACGTCTGATATGGGTTTCAGAACTAGGCATGGCAAAATGGCTCTATAGTGCCTCCTACAACATTTCAACGAAGTGCCCCTCCCGCTACGTTTCACGTACAGGTGTGAAATTCGGGAGACATGTAACAGCCCAATACCTACAAAAAAGTCTCCTGGTATGAAATCTGAAAACCAACAGGAAGTGAGATATTTTGAATTTTCTTTGCAAAATTGTTGCAAACTCCTCCTAGAGATTTAATCAGAGCAACATCATATTTGCACAGTCTAATCTAAAGGCCTTTGCGACGTTAAATTGTGAAGATCTTGAGTTTTCCCTGAAGGGCGTGTCCGTGGCGGCCTCACAAATTTCGATGTTTCGCCATAAAACAGGAAGTTGTTGTAACACGGTCATACAATGTCCGATCTGCCCCAAACTTCACGTTTTATTAGAGTCCTGGCCTGAAGACATCTACACGCCAATATTCAGTTACAGTCATAGCGCCACCTGTGGGCAACAGGAAATGGCATGTTTTACACTGTGATTAACTTGTCATAGTGGTTTAACCAGATCAACATCATATTTGGTCAGTCTAATCTAAAGGCCTTTGCAACGTTAAATTGTGAAGATCTTGACTTTTCCCTGGAGGGTGTGTCCGTGGCATGTCCGTGGCGGCCTGACAAAATCTGATGTTTCGCCATGACACAGGAAGCTGTTGTAAGTCAGGCATACAATGTCCGAACTGCCCCAAACTTCATATGTTTGATAAGAGTCCTGGCCTGAAGACATCTACATATGAGTTTCAGAATTAGGCATGGCAAAATTGCTCGATAGCGCCACCTACAACATTTCAACGAAGTGCCCCTCCCGCTACGTTTCACGTACAGGTATGAAATTCGGGAGACACATGTAACAGCCCAATACCTACAAAAAAGTCTCCTGGTATGAAATCTGAAAACCAACAGGAAGTGAGATATTTAGAATTTTCTTTGCAAAATTGTTGCAAATTTTGCCATTTCCAAACACTGTACTTTAACGAACTCCTCCTAGAGATTTAATCAGATCAAAATCATATTTGCACAGTCTAATCTAAAGGCCTTTGTGATGTTAAATTGTGAAGATCTTGAGTTTTCCCTGGAGGGCGTGTCCGTGGCGGCCTGACAAATTTCGATGTTTCGCCATGAAACAGGAAGTTGTTGTAACTCGGGCATACAATTTCCGATCTGCCCCAAACTTCACGTTTTATTAGAGTCCTGGCCCGAAGACATCTACACGCCAATATTCAGTTACAGACATAGCGCCACCTGTGGGCAACAGGAAAGACCATGTTTTACACTGTGATGAGTATCCTCATTGAGATTTAACCAGAACAACATCATATTTGGTCAGTCTAATCTTAAGGCCTTGGTGATGTTAAATTGTGAAGATCTTGAGTTTTCGCTGAAGGGCGTGTCTGTGGCGGCCTGACAAAATCTGATGTTTCGCCATGACACAGGAAGCTGTTGTAATTCAGGCTTACAATGTCCGATCTGCCCCAAACTTCACGTTTGATAAGAGTCCTGTCCTGAAGACATCTACATGCCAATATTCAGTTAGTCATAGCGCCACCTGCTGGAAACAGGAAATGGCATGCTTTACACTATAATTCACTCCCAGAAACTCGTTTAAATATGCCATGAAGTGCCAAACATGCTAGAAACACATTAAATCATACAACACGTGACTAAGTGCTAATGTATGCGATTTACGCAACGAAACAGGAAGTTGTTGTAACTCAGGCATACAATGTCCGCTCTGCCCCAAACTTCACATGTTTGATAATAGTCCTGGCCTGAAGGCATCTACATGCCAATATTTGGTTACAGTCAAAGCGCCACCTGCTGGCAGCAGGAAGTGTGGCACATTTAAGTGACTTTGCAATATTTCTCCTATATTTACCTACTTAAATGCATGTCACCCACTATTCGCTGTTTTCCTGAGGCCACCAGGTGGCGGTGCTCCCGGGTGCGAGGGCCCTTTCATCGCTGCTTGCAGCTTTAATTTATTATTGTAGTTTTAGTTACAATGAATTTGACCTATTTTTTCTTGCACATTTGCCAATAGTAATATTCTATAAAAATTAATCCGTCCTTGGAGAGTATAACAGGATTTTAAGAGCCTTCAAAAGCAATTCAGCGCTCAAGAAGAAAGTGTGGAGAGAGAATTACAAAGACAAAGACTGTCAAGCTTCAAAGAGGAATGGGTTGAAAACAGGAGGGGGAAAGAGAGAAAGAGGTGGGCATTAAATAGAAAATGAGATTGAAAACATGTTAGACACTGTGAGATTTTAGCAGAAGCTATGTTAGTCTGTATGTTTGAGCATCTTTCCCAAGCTGAAGTGTTATGTCCTAAATAGCATCAGGTCCTCATTAGTGCATGTCTGCCGTTTAATTATTGATCTGAATGAGAGATCCAGAGCCCCAGACTGTTCCATTGTTTCTGCTAGCTGTAACCACATGCTGCTTCACATTAACACGCTAGCACTAAACTGACTGATCCGTGTGTCCTCTTCTCTGTCTCCCTTCGTCCACATCGCAGGGGAGCGCAGACCAATACAGACAAATGTGTACATCTACCACTAACAGTCCTCACCACACACAAAAATAAAGTTGGTATGCCAGCTTCTATGCTAATAAGACACCACACAGATACATACTCCCTCCATATTTATTTATTTAGTAAAGGAACAAATGAATATACACAAATCCTGTACAATCCTTGTTTAATTCACTAAATAAATAAATTATATACAGTACTGTTCAAACGTTTGATAACCGAGGCTACGTTTATTTGATGAAGAACAGTCATTTTGTGAAATATTATTACAATTTAAAAGAATAGTTTTCTATTTTAATATATTTTAAAATGTAATTTATTCCTGTGATGCCAAAGCTGAATTTTCAGCAGCCATTACACCAGTTTTCAGTGTCACATGATCCGTCAGAAATCATTCTGATATGCTGATTTGATCAAGAAGCATTTCTTATTATGAATGTTGAAAACTGTAGTTCTGCTTAATATTTTGTGTGAAATCGTGACATTTTTACTCAAGATTCTTCAGAATTTATTTGAAAATATCTTTTGTAACATTATGAATGTCTTACTGTCAATTTTGATCAATTTAATGCATCCTTGCTGAATAAGGGGATGTAGATGCCATCTTTATGATGTGTGTCCATATGAAATGCACATTAAGTAGTTAGTTACTTCAATTAGATGCACATTTGGAAAATCGATTAGTCAGTGGGCTGTCACAGGAGGCCCCTCTATAACCTTTATCTGTTAGATAAAGGATGTGCATGTGCTTTACCTATAACTTTTATCTGTTAGTGTTATATCATGGACACTGAAATATTCAGTCTTACATCTAGCCATGCTGATTTGCTGAATGTTTACATTGTTTAGGTTATATCAGTTGCTGACTTGCATTTCTAACCTCCTGCTCCAGCAATAAACACATTGTTTAACCATGTAACAATACTCAATACTCCCCTTCGCTTGTTCTCCAGCATCCCTCATCTGTAATACATCCTCATTTGACATGAATGTGATTTTCCTGTGGAAAATGAATAAGTGCTTAGCATGCCACCTCGACTGCTCTCATCCATTTTGCATGATGTCACCAGGCACAAATCACCAGAGGATTTAGAGGAATGGATGAAAATAATTAAAGAAGCCTTCAGGGAGAAAGGAGGGATAAGCAGAGCTTTTTTCCTCCAGTTTTTTTAAATAATCTCTTTTGTTTTGAAGTGACGAGAGAATACCTCCTTCAGGCTTGGTTACATTCCAGGAATGAACCTAAATTTAATGAACCTTTTCTCCACTTAGTGCTTGAAGCAGTTTCGATCTATCATTTGCTCCTGTTTGAAATAGGTTAATAATTGTAAAACAAAAAAGTTGTGTAAAGTAGCTTTAACCTTAGGAAGAAGCATGAATAGATTATATGAAATTTAATTCTTCTGAAAAAGAATTGTGAATATATAATGCTAATTTTGCATATAAATGCATGCAATTATTTATTGATTGCTTTGTTTTAATGTTTTCATTATTATTATTATTATTATTATTATTATTATTATTATTATTATTATTTAGAAATGCTTTTTGGCATTTGACATCATTAATCAATTTTATATCATGCATGAAAGAAATGTGGTGTAGGATTTACTTTGAAAATATTTTTACTTGTAAAGTTCACAAATATGAAATTAGAAGAATGAAAGTAGTAAGTCAAATGGATTTTCTTGTAAAACTTACTCAAATAATCTGTTTTATTTACAACTTATAAAAATCACTTTTTACAGTGTAATTGTTATGTATAAATTATTTTAATAGTTTTAAAAATAATGATAATGCTACATTATATCTGGTATAAGTATGTTAAATGAACACATTTCTTGTTTGGTGTTGATGAAGGGGTATCTGAACCTTACAGATGGGGCTGTGAGGATTCGGGAGACAAAAAACATTGGGAAACACTGGCGTAAAAATTAAATCCATGTAGAACTGCAGCGAATTCCCTTTTCCTAGGTTCTAATTTAAGGCTTGTTGTTGCTCAGTTAATACTCCAATGCCATCTGTTGGAGCCTCGATAGAATTCTATTCCAACCATCATCTTAGTGTGTTAGTGTGTTAATAGAGGGCACAAATTGCTTGGATTTCTAGATACTGAAAATTAATCATCGCAATTTGCAAAAATACAAATGTTAAGCAGTACTAAAGGAATGCACATCCAACCAGTTGGAATCTCTTTGGCCTGTTGGCCATTAAAAGTTTTTTAGCTAACCTCTCACCAGGAAGTAATTATGAACATGCCCAACATCGCTGTCACATGAGTCCTCCTTTCTTTTGCAGAAGTAGAGAAATAATTTTAAACAGGCATCATCCTATTTCTGCAATATCAGATTTATAGGTCAGTCTCAGAGCAATATTTCTACAGACTTTGCAAGCTAATGAGACTGGGAAAAAGGGAGGGATAGAGAGGACTGTGTGAGAGAGAAATTACTGAAATTAATCCAACTGTGCAGCGTAGTTGTGTTTTTACCATAGGACTTTTTCCTTTCTGTTAAACTTTCACTTTGATGTTGTTTTGGCTCAACACCCCCTGAGAAACCATTGCAGTCTCCAGTCACTTCCTTGTCTCATAGAGTTAATGAATATTTATCTGTGCTCATTATGTGATACTGATTATTCATTTAAAATGATTAATTATTCATGAGCGTCATATCTCTGTGTATGATGATGCCTCTTGGGTTTGGATTCGGCTGAAAGGAAGCTCATACATTTTATCAGAGCTGCTGATTCAAGCTGTCTTACTCATCATTTAGTTTGGTAAAAATGAGACCAGACAACCTAACTGATGTTTGTATGGGAGGCTTAGAAATTGTAATGGAGTTTCTCGTGTTGCTGTATTAACATTTACTACCGCTATGTGCTACTGGTTTCATAGAATTGAGCTCACCAAGGAAATTAAAATTCTCTTCTGGCAGTTTGTATTAGTGAATCACAGAACCACATCGATGACTTGCTATTGGAATTGAAACAACGCACAATAAACACGTAATTGTTTAGACCAAGTAGGCCTATTTCCCCAAGGTCAAATTCTTCTGCTGAATTTCACAGCTCATTTCAATACTTTGGTATGTACAACTGACTGAGAAATATCTCTCAGACTGAGAAATACAGATTTTTGCTTGTTTATTTCCATTATATAGCTTTAAACATGTTCTTACATTGCAAACACACACACACACACACACACAGACTTTGAATGACTGTTTCAGTATAATATCATGAATCCAAGGATTGTTGAAAACCCATTAAGAGAGTGACATGCAGTTTTCCCATTAAATATGTATTAGCTGGGTTATGCACAGAGAATGATCCTCAGGGAGTTTCTTTCTAATTAAATGCACTTTAATGTAAAAGCATTACCGAGCGTGCTGATTTAGTCAGATATATTGTACTGGAGAGAAAATAAGGTCAAAATCACTAGATTAAAATGAACTGAGCCATTTATTATTGTGCTTGGAGACTGCACATTGTAAAATATTGGCATGCATGCTCCTTTGGTTAATGCTTTAGAATAATAAGCAATTTTGTTCTTTCTGCATTTACAAACTCCTTTGTTGTCTGTGTCTGTATCTATATCACATCTCAATATCTTATTTAAACTTCTAACACACAGTTAAAAGCCATAATGAGTCAAAACATTAAATTGTGATTAAGATGTTTACCTTTTTATTGTTTCATGCGATTAATTATGAATTATATAATCAATCGCAGGGTCTACATGGTTTGACTGTGTAATATAATCATGTATATTTAATGCACTATGGGGATTTGAGAAGGTACAGAATTCCATAACAATCGTACTGCACTTCAACATTTGAAACTGACAGCCTCACTGAAACTATCACATCTGCAGTCTTGTCTCGGAATGGAAAATGCTGCTTCTGCTGCTGCTGCCAAGTCTGCTTGAATGGCGCTTTGTTATTAAAATTTGGGGGTGTGTGTGTGTGGATGGGTTGTGAGAAGCAGGTATGGATTGTGCCAGTGTAACACCGCCTTTCAAAGGCGTCACTTTTGTTCTGAGAGTTTGACGACTGAAGCCGGAAAGAGTTTTGCAAAGCACTGACAGAGAGCTCACTGAAACTTTCTTTAGATCAAACAGGCCTACAGTTCTCACTTGTGACATGAGACATGCTCCAGTTGAGACATCTTTACCAGGATCTGTTTATTCTGGTACAGCAATGAAAAAGATAATAAAAGGAACACCTTAATTCAGTTAGCTCAATGTTCATAATGAATTTTCAGTTTATCAGTGTGTTTCCATTTTATACATACACACAGAGTATAATTCCTTTATTAGTGGTACAGTATCTATTGTTTAATAGTGCTTAAAGCAGTCATGTTGAAACCACCAAGAACTTCCTCTAAAGCATTGTGTGTGTGTCTACAGGTATATATTAGGGGTGTAACGGTACACGTGTAATCACTCAATCAGTGTTTTAACGGCAGAAAGACAACAAAACAGCTAGTAAACAATGTCATGTAGCATTACATTTACCTCAAGAAACTCATTCAGTGTTCAGTTCGCCAGAGAAATGAACTCTTTCACTAAATATATGCACTATATTAGCCTATATATTCATTATATTTTACTTAACCTATTACTGATGTCTTGATTATTTAATGTATGTTTAAATAAATCTGTCATGAAAATGACAGCCACTGTGTAGGCTATTAATGATTATATTTCAACAACGAATTGTAGTAAAAAAAAACATAATTTTATCATTAGATTTAGAAGTTAATGCAAAAACTGCCTTATGTGAAGTTTACATGTTTGCATACAATGTGTTATTTGAGTGTTGATTATTATAACTAAAAATAAATAGCAGCTGAATTTAGGCTAATAGCTTGGGCTCTGTTGTTAACCTTTAATATTATAGTCATCCTAGTTTACAGCATTAGCAGAGATAAAAAAAAAAAAATTATCCTTAAGAAACTTTGTTATAATTGAATTCATTTAAGGATAGACACAATTTGTTCAGTAAACCACTGTTTAATAAAATAAAAAGCAATTTTATATTTAGTTTTCGCACCGTGACTTCAAAACCGAGGTACCTACCGAACCGTTAGTTGGCAGTTTTGTGTACCGTTACACCCCTAGTATATATGGTTTATGAGGACACCAATGTGTATAATGACATGGGTATTACAATGTAAACATGGTTTGTGAGTACACTTCCTCTGTCCTTGTAAACCAAATGGCTTAAAAAAAAATTTAATTCTAAATTGTGTGGTTTTTTTACATTTAAAAAAAATGCAAAAAGTTTTCTGTGATGGGTAGGTTTATGGGGTAGGGTTAGTGTAGGGGGATATATATACGGTTTGTACAGTAGAAAAATCATTACGCCTATGGAGAGTCTCCGTAAACCACATATTCAAGTGTGTGTGTGTAGAACCAGGATTTTTATATTCACCATTATTGACAGCAAACACCATTGGTTCTCATTCATCAGGATGAACATGCACCATAGGCCCCATATTTGATTTGGGAGCTATGCCAGAGGGGAAGATATCAGTGAATGATGACTTGTGTTTGATCTGTTTCACACACAAAACTTTCTGTCAAAAGAAGTTTTTTTAGATTGGCATTGTAAATCACTAATCATTGTATGGAAAAGAACAGCGCACACATTCTGTCCAACATCTTATTTTGGGAAGAAAGAAGAGACTGCACAGATAAGGCTGATGATAGATTCTCATTTGGATAAACTATTCCTTTAATTTATGCATCCTTTCTTTATCTGTTGTTGCCTCGTGTATCTCTCTTTTTCATCATCCTTCTCCGGGGATTTCACCAGATTTTATTCTTATTGCAGTGATGCAGTAGAGGGTGAGAGAGGTCTCACATTAGAATATGCATGAAGTAGCTCTGCGGAATTATCGTCGCGACCAACGAAGTGCACCTTGCTGTCAGAATTCTAACAAGGCTAAAACCTTGGCTTTCACCTCTTTTCCCTACTGTTGCTCTCAACTTTATTTTGGCACATGAATACTGTCCAATTATGTAGCTCATCACACATCTGTGCCTCTGCACTGTAAACACAACATATTCACACGTCATAAGAGACATCTGAAAATGAGCGATTAGCCATACATAAGATTCAAAGCTGGGTTTATTTTCACCCGTCATCTCATGGGTTCAGATCCGCTCTGCACATAAAAATTGAACCTAGGCCATTTTTGAAGGTGACTGTTGATCAGTTCCTTTGAACACCTGCTGAATGAACAGCTGAGTCGATCACAATATACTGCAGGGCCATGAATATTCTCTCGGCTTCAGGCCTTCACAGGCACAATAAATCAGCACAGAAAAAAGCTATTCAGAACTAACAAAAGAGGTTTAATGGAGAATTCAGCTCATAGTCTTATTTTTACCACCTTGATTAAAAGGAGCAGAGAGGATTGTGATTTGCTTCAGTATTTGGGTTGAGGAATAAAGGACAATGAAGGGCATCTTCACTGAGAGTTTGGTGCCTTCTCACATGGCTGTGAAGATCTCAGTAGCTCTCGTGTGAAAAGCCTCATTAAAGCAGTATAATAGGAAAACCCTGCCTGGTAATTCCAGTTTATTTAATGACCTAAATCTGGCCTTTTATATCTCATTTATTTATTTATTTATTTATATTTTATTTTCCTGTTAATGCCAACTGGATGTCTGTTTAATGGGCTGTCAATGTCAACTACATGATGCATGATAAAATGATAAATGTAACCAAACCCAGGAACCAGGGTTTATTTGTTATTCAAGAGTATGTGATTTTATATATAGGCTCTAAGATTTCTTATAGGCTGCATTTATTTGATCAAAAATATAATGAAAATAGAAATATTGTGAAATGTTATTACAATTTGAAAAAAAACCTTTTCTATTTTAATATATTTTGAAATTTCTTCAGTGTCACATGATCATTCTAATATGTTCATTTGCTGCTCAAGAGACGTTTCTTATTATTATTGGAATTTGACATGGAAATCTTTTGTAACATTATAAATGTATTTACTTTAACTTTTGATCAATTTTATGCACCCTTGCTGAAAGTAAAATCTTACTGACTTATATAATAAGCCTAATTTACATAGAAATGAAGTGTATTTGCACTGAGAAAAATGACAATTATTGAAACACTCATGCTACATTTAGCACCTGCTTGAATTGGATTATGGGTGGTTAGTGAATACACACATTTCAGTGCAATAACCTGTGTCTGAGTGACTTTATCCCTCAGTATACTGTAGAAAAAACCAGGCTGCATCTCCCCATACAGGCCTGCTTGCATCTCCACAAACCTCCATAGCTTTCAATCTGTCAAACATAGTGACTTGCAAAGGTTTAATGTGTATATGCATTTGTGTGTGTTCACCACAGGTCTGTCACATTTCTCATGTAGCTGTGTGCTGATTTTCAGTGCCACAGACAGCCTTTGTTCCAAATGTATTGATCCTGCAAAAGGCCAATGAAGGGTTCAACTGAGAGATGAATGCAGATGAGACAACAGGAAAGAAAATATGAACATGCATCAAAATGCTTTAACTCTCAGGATCAAAGCGATATTGATGTTTTGAATATTGTAAATTAAACCGCGTGTTTACACTGGGTTCCTAATAATGTTTAATGCTTGAAACTGTGTATTATTCATAAAGAAACTATATGCTATAGGTCATATCATTCGCATTAACAAAAAAAAAACACACTGCGCAGCCTCTGTAAAACCCAGCGCGATTTAAATTCCCGAAGAAATGGGATAACCTTTTACAGGTGAGAATGTGTTGGTTTGTGTTTTTATAGCCTGTATTAACTCAATATTACAGGTTTTTAACTACGGTTACTTTTTAATGTCATGTTAGCTAACGCATTCTTAATGTATTGTGTTAGTTTAGCAATTATAATGTTTGGATCTACACAAAAACACGTAACATTTGTTAGTTAATAACAGGCTTCACGGTTCTTGAATTTCAGACACAATACTCAAGGACTGGAAATTATGTGAAAACAAACATTGGCCTTTGAAAGTGCTTAAATTAAACTAAATTTAAGAGTAGTTAAAGAAGAGAAACTGACATATTTCTGCTGTTCCATAAGCGCGCCCTACTGTCAGAGAGTGAAAGTGCATTTTCATTCAGCGAGTCTGCTGCCGTTGCTGTTCAGACGAATGCAAAAGAAAAACCCCTATTTTTACACAGCTTACACGCAGTGTTGTAAATGTTAACTGTTGGATCGATAAGCTATGTGCATTCAAATAATGTAGAATAATAATGTATCTAGAATATTATATATAATCATATTTTAAATAAATGTACAATTTTATAAAGCTTTTTTCTAAAACGATTGCAAAACAGGATGATTTTTGAGAATTTAAGCTTTCAAATAATACCTAGGATGATTACTTAAAACATGGTTTGAATAAATAGGCTATATTGATGTTTATTAAACACATTACTAGCTAATTTATTACTATTTTTATTATTTATTTATTTTGATGGCTGATTGGTTGATGGTTTATGATTTCTTTCCAGTTAACTTGTTTATAATGAGTTCACTGCTTTCATTAAAAGCTGAGCAATGTGTCTGTAGGGTTCTCTGATGATCAATAATATTAATGATGTTAAGATAATGTTAAGATCTTTAACCAATATTTTTAGCATATGCAGAATTATCTACCATTAATGATAAACTAAATCCTATAAAATCATCTGCTTCAGTCTATTGCAGATATAGATATTAATTTCATACATGCAACCGTAGTTGCAGACGCACAGGCAACATTTGAATGTTCACAAAGCATGTTCACGACCGGCTTTGACCATTCGAAAATGGCGGACGGCTAACGTATAGCGTATAACGTATAGAAACAGTCGCTAATGAGGCATCTACGTATATATATCTATGAGTTGTTCGGTCTAAATAAATGGAATATTTGTGTATTAATTTCTGTCTGCTGGTAGATGGGGAGCTCCTATTGTTTTGGGTCAAGTGCCTTTTTGGGCCTTTCTATTCAGCTGTTGTTCACTAAAATAACCTGGGATGTGGGTTTTAAATTTGATATAAACCCCTTGAAGCTGAATCTGTCATTTTGGTTCCATTTCTCAGTGAAAGCTCTTCTGGCTTAAACTATTTCAAATGTCACGCTGCTTTAGAAGTCTGTGTCTGTCTTTTTTAATCCATTCATTCATTAATATGTGTACGCATATTGATATGTTTTATTGTTTGTCCTTGTTATGGTTATAATAGTTATCAATATTCTTTGTTTACATTGTAATGTGTTAATTCCAATTTTCTCTTTTCTTCTCTTCTTAGGTAAGTGTGAAGCTTACATCCTCCCTGTTTTTGCCTGTTTGGTGAGTAGGTTATGTATAGCTGTGCACTTGGCTAAGTTTGATACTACAGGACAAGTGTTCCACTTTTCTTCCTTCATTGTGTTCTGGACTAAAGCCCACCCCCCACCCCCAAATTCAACAGGGCATCATATTGAAGTCTTTGATATCTTGATTATATTTTTTATTCTCAATATCAGCACAGGAAATTTGAAATGCCACTACGATTAGGTATACACAATATGTTTTAGGTTGACAATGTTCACAACAAGTTCTATATCAGTTATTGAATCTGGATCATTTGGCTCAGCTCAGTAATAAGAGGCGGCTCTTTCAGCTCCCAAACGGCTCTTCATTTAGTACCACTATTGGCTTTTTAAATTCAGTCAAATTTAGTAATGTTTGGCCTGTGATTGACATGTACATATTTCACTTAAATTATTCAGTGTTACTCATCTTGTTTTCTGACCCGATATTAAGAATGATCTTTTCGCCACACTGCTCGACCACACGCACTCCATACAGTGATTGAATGTTATGTTAATGTATAGCCTGCTGTATGTGCATGTGACGAATCGAGAGCGGAGGGGTAATGTCATCACACGTGTAAGGGTGGGTCGCCTACAGTGGTTCAGGCTGCAGGGTTGCCGAATGACTAAAGAAACGTTATCAGCAAGAGGATAGAAAACTGTACATTTCTCGTCTTTACCACCCACTGCAACTTATACCAACGACGGAAATAAGCGCAGTTACAATAGCAAAATATGTGGGAGAGTGTTGCTAGAATGTGACTATATTGTATTGCAATAGGTAGCACTTCAAAGTCAATACCAAATCAAAACTAGTTAGCACATCATTTGTAATAGAAAGGATTTAATGACAATTTCTGGTTATGGTTACACTTAAAATAGTTACAAAATAGATGTATGAGATGATAAAAACTTGTACCATTAATCGTACCCAGCATGAATGTTACCTGAGGGATAGAAAGAGAGAGAGAGAGAGAGAGAGAAAAAAAAACAAAGGGAAGAAGAGCGCAAAGAAGAGAAGAGCCAAAGAGAAGGCCCCCAAGAAGAGGGGCCTTCTCTTCTTTTTATCTGTTCCTTGACCATGTGACTGAAACCCTAATGTGAGACATTCAAACTGACCAATAAGACCAAACTTCCCCCACTGTACTAAAGGTGTGACACATTTTGGCCTACAGGCCTTCAGCATCTCTTTGTCTTTAGGAATTCCAAATGGCCCTTCTGATAAGAAAGATGGGGGTTGAAAACAGTGAAGCAAATGTCTTTGTTCAATTTCAAATATCAAATATCTTTGATTATTTTCAATCCTACACACGTGATCATGCGCACATACACATCAAAATAACATTTAGCTAGTGACTACTTGACGTGTGGCTGAGCAGTGTACTGAAAGGATAATAATATTATTCTGTCTTATATTAATATACAAAAAGGAAAAATGGCTCTCACACGGGAACCGACTCTCACCGTTCACTCAAAGGAGCCGGCTCATAGAGCCGACTCGTTTGTTAACGACACATCACTGCTCTTTCCGCTGATGGTGTTTTATTGACTGTTGGTTACTAGGTTACCAGTACCACCGTCATCTGCTCGAACAGCTTGCTGGAAAATCACCTAATTCATATTTGTTTTTGTTTTTTTGTTTTTTGCAAACTTTGAAAAGATTCGCTTCACGTTTGGATGGAAACCCAGCTAGTGTTGGATATTTAATTGTGCATGCTTATTTCCTCTGATTTTTTTTTATTAAAGATTAAAAACTTTACAAAACACTAATTATTTAATAATGCTGTTCAATGTAATCTTGTAAATCTCAAATCTTGACTATTTATTTGACTATTTGACTTGACTATTTATTTATTTTATTTATTTAGACAAAGTACTATAGAATTTTCATATTAGCCATTTATCATTATCTGCCATAACATTAAAATAATTATCGGCTAATTGGTATCGGCTAAAATCGGTGCATCCCTAACTGGATGCGTTCTTAAGCATGACACAAAGTGGAGTAGTCATCCCCAATTGGCAACATTTCAGTTTATTTCTCATCATTAATCAAACTGTACTTTATCAAATCAGCCCTTGCCATGCAGTGTGATTCAGTGCAGAATTTTCCACTGGTTATAAGGGTTTGGCCACTGCAGCCTGTGATTTTCTCTGATCTGTGGTCAGTTCTCGGTCTGGGGAGCAGCCACTCTCAGACGGGCAGCGGCAAGTATCACTCTAACTCCGGTTAACCGGTTACTAAACCCGCGACCTTGTCAAAATGCACTCGTTTTCCTTAGAACAGCGCGATAGACGTCAGTGCTGAAGTGGAATTTAAACACTGCGCAGACCACATACAGACACTGGTTAGTAAATTTAGGGGAGGATAAATTGCAAATTGCAGGTTTGCTTTTTTCCTTCCTCAAATTCATATGTTGAGATTTTTTTGACTTGTTTCTGGTTGCTACATTTCTCTGAAATATCAGGCGTCTTATAGCCAGTTGGCAGCAGAAGGATGTTCTAGAAGAGTTCTACATAGACTTTTTGAAACCACTTGCCCTGTCTTCAAAAAAATCTGTGCATCCCATGGCATGTGCTAAGATCCTGTTTAAAATTTTCTTAGTGAATTTCATATAGTTCAGGGCTCAACAGTAAGGATGGCCCAGTGACCTGTGTTGCATTGTCACTGCATCGTACATGAGTCAGTCACACTTTATATTAGGCGTCCTTAACTACTATGTACTTACTTAGTAAAAAATAAGTACAATGTAAAAACATTTATATACACAATAATTACATTGTATCAAGTGATTCATTTAAATGGAATATATACACCGATCAGGCATAACATTATGACCTCCTAATATTGTGCCGCTTTTGCTGCCAAAACAGCCCTGACGCGTCGAGGCATGGACTGCACTAGACCCCTGAAGGTGTCCTGTGGTATCTGGCACCAAGATGTTAGCAGCAGATCCTTTAAAGTCCTGTAAGTTGCAAGGTGGGGCCTCCATGGATCGGACTTGTTTGTTCAGCACATCAGCACAATTTGGAGGCCAAGTCAACACCTCAAACGCGTTGTGCTCCTCAAACCATTCCTGAACCATTTTTGCTTTGTGGAAGGGCACATTATCCTGCTGAAAGAGGCCACAGCCACCAGGGAATACCGTTTCCATGAAAGGGTGTACATGGTCTGCAACAATGCTTAGGTAGTTGGTACGTGTCAAAGTAACATCCACATGGATGGCAGGACCCAAGGTTTCCCAGCAGAACATTGCCCAAATCATCACACTACCTCCGCCAGCTTGCCTTCTTCCCATAGTGCATCCTGGTGCCATGTGTTCCCCAGGTAAGCGACGCACACGCACCCGGCCATCCGTGTGATGTAAAAGAAAAAGATTCATCAGACCAGGCCACCTTCTTCCATTGCTCCGTGGTCCAGTTCTGATGCTCACGTGCCCACTCTTGCCGCTTTTGGCGGTGGACAGGGGTCAGCATGGGCACCCTGACTGGTCTGCGGCTATGCAGCTACATACGCAACAAACTGCGATGCACTGTGTATTCTGACACCTTTCTGTCAGAACCAGCATTAACTCCTTGAGCAATATGAGCTACAGTAGCTCGTCTGTTTGATCGGACCACATGGGCCAGCCTTCGCTCCCCACGTGCATCAATGAACCTTGGCCGCCCATGACCCTGTCGCCGGTTCAACACTGTTCCTTCCTTGGACCACTTCTGATAGATACTGACCACTGCAGACCAGGAACACCCCCCAAGAGCTGCAGTTTTGGAGATGCTCTGACCCAGTCGTCTAGCCGTCACAATTTGGCCCTTGTCAAACTCGCACAAATCCTTATGCTTGCCCATTTTTCCTGCTTCTAACACATCAACTTGGACAAAATGTTCACTTGCTGCCTAATATATTCCACCCACTAAAAGGTGCCGTGATAAAGAGATAATCAGTGTTATTCACTTCACCGGTCATAATGTTATGCCTGATCAGTGTATAGTATAGTTAAAGACACTTAATTTAAAGTGGGACCCATTAGTCTATCTTCATTTATTCATCAATATTTGCACACATTTGATTTTGTTTGATGCAGTGATTTGAAAAGAATATGCGACATTAGATTTCTAAATGATGTTTAGAACATTTATAAATGAAAATATGTTTAGAACATCAGAATTTTTATAACTTTCAAAATAGTAAAATGATGTCTATGAAATTGCCATGGAATTGCATAATATAAGATGTAATATTTTGGCACTTGAGAATTTACAAAAAAAATAATAAAATACATTTTAATTAAATTTAGGGCTAGTGAAAATGTTGGAAGGGCAATCATTTAAGAAAAAATCATTAGCACCCTGTATGGATGCAAAGTTAAATAAAACTTAAAATATGCTAATATCCATTCTCACAGCTCTGCAATAATAAGTGCTTTCTGTACTGTCCGTTCTGTCTTTTATTGTGTATGTTTTGTGATCTTCAGCCTCACGATCCCTGCATCCTTGTGAGATTCTCACAGAAAGAAAGGCACTTCATACTGTGGAGGATCTATATTGTTAAGAATGTTATTCACAGCTTTAGACACAATTATAACATGAAGTGAAATCATGTGGTAGTTTTGTAAGGTTTATGTGTTATTGTTGGAAAGACATAATGACACCTCAAGTAATTAATAGAATTGAATTGTTCTGCCCATTGCCCACATCTTTATCAGATGTATTATCTATTTAATGTTGCTTCAAGATCAGGCTCTTGTAGACTTACAGAAATAGTGTGGTAATTGCTGCATTTATCCTATGACAGCTCCTGGGGTTTAATTTCTCTAATTGTTTGATTTAAGATAGGGGCTTCTTGACATTTTGGTAATGAGCACATTTTCTATTGTTAATTTTTGATTGTTAATATCTAATGACTAAATTACATGTTTATATCAAATAAGGAGCGATTTCTTCAGCACCAGTGATCATGCCTATCAAGGATGGTGAATAGAAGATAAGATCATTTTCATAACTG
The DNA here is from genome assembly GCA_039654105.1 of Coreius guichenoti. Classification (NCBI taxonomy): domain Eukaryota; kingdom Metazoa; phylum Chordata; class Actinopteri; order Cypriniformes; family Gobionidae; genus Coreius; species Coreius guichenoti. The sequence continues at coordinate 24,742,844 of CM077185.1, read as the reverse complement.
CATAGTTTATAGCTTTTTTGTGCTGTTTTCCTATAAAAGAAATGCACAGCTAAATGTGTATGCAATGTGTGTGCACAGGAAATGCTGTGGTGGGTTATTGGGTGGCCGAGGACCTGTTCATTGTTTCCCCACCTGATGACGGCCCTGAGCGCTATACAACAGTGTTTACAGCAGCTCCTATATTCATCATCTTACACATACAATGAATATATGAGTGATTCACAGCTAAAGATTGGCTGGCTCCCTTATTTCAGATTCTGTTTGATTAACCATTCTGTTTGGGCTTGTTTGTGTGTTGCACACAGCTTATTTCTGGGCTTGCTTGTCAAGTAGTTTGCCATTCCTTCAGTGTCAGGCCTTCAGTGCAAGTCCACACCAGTGGTGGTCGTATCAAAGACATGCATCAATATGCTGAAAATTCAAATTTCAGAGCAAGGAGGAGGAAACACACTCCTTCTAGTTTGGTGGTTTTAGGCAGAAATTAAAAATGTATTAAAATTCAGCCTAATTTTCATTTGCATTCCTCACATCTCAATGCTGTATTGCAGTGGGGAATTTGATATTCTTTTTTTTCTGCCATTTTACAAATATCAAAGAAAAAAAGTTCACACAATATACACAATATACCAACATGTCATTGAGAACATCAGAAAATCAAAGTACCTTTGCTCATGCTCGTCTTCTGTTCTCCTTTAAGACGGTGTGTGTGTGTGTGTGTGTGTGTGTGTCTGTCTGTCTTTTTGATGTAGAGAGATAACCTAAGGCTTCTTTCATCTCTTGTCCGAGATGAAGTCCTCCCAGAATTTTTCCCACCAATCTTTTGGCTTTGTGTCAACACAGAAAACATTGACCAATCTAGTAGAAAGGTCTCTCACTCTGTCTGTATACTTTAGTGGGATGTTCATTATTCTCACACAAATTACGCTATTTTTAGGCAAAGTAATATAGTTTATTGAACACAATAAAGTAGTCCAAGGCTTCCAAGGCAAGGTAATTAAAACTTAGAATTCACCTGTACAGGTTTAAAATGGAAAATACTAAATGTAAATTGTGTACTGTTTATATGTGAAGAGGCTGACACACAAGTCTTCATATGCGCCTGTCATAAGCAGCAGTATTACCTGCTGTAACATTAATTTCCATGGTAATGATGAATCTACACACAGCAGGAGACATACTTGTGTGTGTGATCTTTGCTGCAATTATATTGATATAATTCATACATTTTCAAAGACATTGAATGACAGGATTGCATAAACCTGCATATCTGTGTGTTTGTGTGTCTGGTTACTTATGCATTTTTGCATCTCCAGTCAAAGCATGAAGCGATTCCTTTTGCAAGACTTTTTCTATAATTTTTTTTTTTTTTCATGATTTGATGTTATAGCTTCCCATTAGTACAATAGTGTCTTACTAGGATAAACATATACCATATACTACATATACCAATAGGATAAACATCTACATTATTGTTCAACATTTCTAGGTTAGTAAGAACAGATTTTTATACTGTGCAATTTTTGTGGAAACTGATCAAAAAAATTTCCCCAGGATTCTTTGATGAATGGAAAGTTAATAACATTTATTTGAAATAGAAATCCTTTGTAACATATTGGGCCCTATTTTAACAATCTGAGCGCATGGTCTGAAGCGCATGGCGCAGGTGCACTTAGGGCGTGTCCGAATCCACTTTTGCTAGTTTAACGACGGGAAAAAACGGTCGGCATGGTCCAAAAGGGTTGTACCTAGTCTCTTAATGTGTCATGGGTGTGTTTTGGGCATAATGTGCAATAAACCAATCAGAGTCTAATCTCTCATTCTCTTTAAAAGCCAGTTGCACTTGCACCATGGTGGATTCACTATTTACATGGCAGAATTTGCAAGCAGAAAGACTGAACGCTTCTCCAGACTGAACGCTTATCCACAAATGTTTGTGTGCTGCTGCGCATCCCTGTGTGTGTAATAAGCAAAGTGTACTCGCGTTGTGCACCTGCCTATAGGCGCACATTACTAACACGCCCTTTAAATAACACAAAAAAATACTGCAATTTCAGTAAATTTAAGTTGCCTCAAAATAGCAACGTGCCAACAATGCGCCTGAACACACCTCGTTTTCAGACCAGCACGCCCATGGGCGAACAGATGGGCGTGAGTGCATTTGCTATTTAAACAACGTGGTGCTGGACGTGAAAATGATAACTGCGGCAGGCTGAAACTAGCAAAAAAAACACTTGCGTGTCACGCCTGCCGTCACATTGCACAGGGTGTATGGTAGGGCCCAATAAATTTGATCAATTTAATGCATACTTTCTGAATAAAAGTATTAATTAAAAAAAAAATCTTAATGTCCCAAAACTTTTAAACAGTAGAGTAAACTGCAAAAATCATTTTCTTAATCAATATTTCTCTTATTTTATAGTAAAATCATTGAGGCATCCATACAACAAAATACATTTAACTGAAAAGCAAAATTGAGTAAAATATTAAGACCTGTTTTTAGATAACAACATATATAGTTTTTATTTCTTTCTTACCCTATTCTTGGGTAAGAAAAAAAAAGAAGAAAAAATTTCACTGGAAAAAACAAAACATTGATTAATAAAAATGTTTTCGGATAGAACAGATGGCTAACTGTAAATTGTGTAGATTGTACATTTTCTTTAGTTTAAGCTATTTGTCTTCAACATGAAGACATAGTAGGTTCTCTAGAGTTTATGGACCCCAAGTGTCTAATTTGTAAGTCATGGTACATTTCATGGAAGCTTGAGCAATGTCCGCTGATTTAATATGAGGAGGAGTCGGCTCTGATGTCTCAATGTAAGCTCAGTCATGCATGTGCTAATGAACACGCGAAGATTTGACAGAATCAGAAACAGAGATTGTGAGATGACAGTGATATTTTAGATTGACCTTTTCATGTCATCCTACATTCTGGATGTCTATATGAGTTTCACACAAATCTTCTGTGACCAGACTGTCATAAGACAGTGGGATTCAAGAAGACATCCTCTTCAGATGACACTTCACAAGGGTCACGATCATACATTTGTTGAAATATCACCTTGGGGGGACTGAATGAGACATAAATGTCAGAAAAAGGTGTGTGATGTGTGTATGTGTATCACATTAAAGCATGAAAGAGAAACATGGCAATATTATGGAGTGATAAACAGCTCAGAATTTATACTTACGCATCAAAATGCTCTTTCTCTCTGGCATGAAATCCACAAGTATATGTAAACCCTTATTATCATGTTTTCCAGTATGATTTGAAAATGATTCAAAGAGCATCTTGAGCAAAAAATCATATATCCTCTGTACAAAGAGTAAAAATCGCAAATCTGATTTTATTAGTGACCTAGAAATTTTTGGTAACAATTTATTTTAAGGTGACGTAGTTGCACATTGCAATGTACTTACTATACTAATAACAGTAAATTAGTAGTAACTAACACTAAACCAACCCCTAACTGTAACTCTATAGTAAGTACATG